>PVJL010002939.1:129775-175255 GCA_004026885.1 Lyroderma lyra
CTGAGGACCCTCCACACTGCCTTCCACAGTGGTTGTACCAGTTTGCACTCCCACCAGCAGTGTACCAGAGTTCCTTTCTCTCCACATCCTCTCCAGCACTTGTTATTCCTTGTCTTGTTGATAATAGCCATTCTCACAGGTGTGAGGTGGTATCTCATTGTGGTTTTGATTTGCATTTCCCTGATAGCTAATGAGGATGGGCATTTTTTCATATGTCTGCTGGCCATTTGTATTTCTTCATGGGAGAAGTGTCTGTTTAGTTCTTCTGCCCACTTTTCAATTGGGTTGTTTGTTTTTTTGTTGTTAAGTCTTATTAGTTCTTTATATATTTTAGATATTAGACCTTTATCTTTAAGAGGTGGAAAAATATCCCCTGTTCATGGATAGGAAGACTTAACATTGTTAAAATGGCCATCCTGCCCAAAGCAATCTACAGATTTAATGCAATACCCATCAAAATCCCACAATCATACTTTCGTGACATAGATAACAGAATTATTAGATTTATATGGAACCATAAAAGACCTCGAATTGCCAAAGCAATACTACATAAAAAGAATAAGGCTGGTGGCAACATTCATTTATGATCAAAATACTAAATAAAATAGGTATAGAAGGAAAGTATCTCAACATAATAAAGTCCATATATGACAAGCCCTCAGCTAACATCATTCTGAATGGGGAAAAGCTGAAGCCTATTTCCCTAAAATCAGGAACAAGACAGGGATGACCCCTGTCACCACTGCTATTTAATATAGTACTGGAAGTTCTAGCCACAGCAATCATGCAAGAGAAAGGAATCAAAGGTATCCAAATTGGGAAAAAAGAGGTCAAATTGTCACTATTTGCAGATGGTATGATCCTTTATATAAAAAATTCCAAAGATTCTGCCAGGAAAGTATTAGAAACAATAAACGAATATAGTAAAGTCACGGGATACAAAATCAATGTAAAAAAAATCAACAGCATTCCTATATACAAACAATGAATCCACAGAAAAAGAAATGAGGGAGTCAATTCCCTTTGCTATCACAACAAAAAGAATGAAATACCTGGGAATTAACTTAACAAAGAACATGACGGACTTATACATGGAAAACTATAAGACACTTTTGAAAGAAATTGAAACAGACTTTAAGAGGTGGAAAAACATCCCCTGTTCATGGATAGGAAGACTTAACATTGTTAAAATGGCCATTCTGCCCAAAGCAATCTATAGATTTAATGCAATACCCATCAAAATCCTACAATCATACTTTCGTGAAATAGATAAAAGAATTAGTAAATTTATATGGAACCATAAAAGACCTCGAATTGCCAAAGCAATACTACATAAAGAGAATAAGGTTGGTGGCATTACATTCCCTGACTTCAATTTATATTACAAAGCATCAATAGTCAAAACAGCTTGGTACTGGCAGAAGACCAGAAATATAGACCAATGGAATAGAACTGAAATCCCAGAAATAAACCCACAAATTTATGGACAAATAATTTTTGATAAAGGAGCAAAAAACATACAATGGGGAAAAGACAGCCTCTTTAGTAGGTGGTGCTGGGAAAACTGGAAAAACATTATGCAAAAGAATGAACCTGAGCTGTGAACTCTCTCCATATACAAAAATTAACTCGAAATGGATTAAAGAGCTTCATATCAGACTCGCAACAATAAACTGTATAGAAGAAAACATTGGTACTAAACTTATAGACCTAGGACTCAAGGAAGACTTCATGAACATGACCTCAAAAGCAAGGGAAGTAAAAGCAAAAATAAATGAATGGGATTATATCAAACTAAAAAGCTTCTGCACAGCAAAAGAAACCATCAACAAGGCAAAGAGACAGCCAACTGAATGGGAGAAAATATTTGCAAATAACACATCAGATATGGGTCTAATATCTAAAATATATAAAGAACTAATAAGACTTAACAACAAAAAAACAAACAACCCAATTAAAAACTGGGCAGAAGAATTAAACAGACACTTCTCCCACGAAGAAATACAAATGGCCAGCAGACAGATGAAAAAATGCTCAACCTCATTAGCTATCAGGGAAATGCAAATCAAAACCACAATGAGATACCACCTCACACCTGTTAGAATGGCTGTTATCAAGCAGACAAGGAATAACAGGTGCTTGATAGGATGTGGAGAAAAAGGAACTCTGGTACATTGCTGGTGGGAATGCAAATTGGTACAACCACTGTAGAAGGCAGTGTGGAGATTCCTCAGAAAATTGGGAATGGAGCTACCATTTGATCCAGCAATCCCCCTTCTGGGGATCTACCCAAAAAACTTGAAAACCTTTGTCCGCAAAGACTTATGTACCCCAATGTTCATCGCAGGGCTGTTCACAGTGGCCAAAACATGGAAACAATCAAATTGCCCTGTGACAGATGACTGGATAAAGAAGCTGTGGTACATATACACAACGGAATATTACTCAGCTATAAGAAAAGATGAAATATTGCCATTTGCAACAAAATGGATGGACCTGGAGATTATCATGCTTAGTGAAATAAGCCAGACAGAAAAAACAAAGAACTGTATGACTTCACTCATGTGCGGAATATAAAACTGAAAGCAACAAAGAGAAAAGAAATGAACAAACAAACAAACAACCCATGGACACAATGAATAGTTTAATGTTTATTTGGGGATGAGTGGGTTAGGGAGGGGAGAAAGGGGAGGGGGTGGGAGAGGAGGCAGGGGAAGCTTAATATAAGGTGATGGAAAGAGAAGTCGCATTAGGTGGTAAACTTATTATACAACAAGTTGACAATGCACTGTAGAATTGTATGCCTGAAACCTATGTAATCCTTGCTAACAGATGTCACCCCAATAAGTCTAACAATAAAAATGAATTAAAAACAACAACAACAAAAAAGTGCCTGGAACAAAGAAGAAATATAAGATAAGATTAATAAATACATAGAAAATAATGACAATGAAAATACAATGTATCAAAATTATTGGAATGCAGTGAAAGCTGTAATAAGAGGGAAATTTATATCATTACAGGCCTATTTTAAGAAACAAGTAAAATAACATGTAAACATCTTATAATCCCATGTTAAAGAACTAGAAAAAGAAGAAAAAATAAACAAACAAAACCCCCAAAGTCAGCAAAAGGAAAGAAAGAATAAAAATTCAACGACAGCTAAATGAAATTGAGAACAGAAAGATAAGAAAAATTCATGCAACAAAGAGTTGGTTCTTTGAAAAAATAAATAAAATTGACAAATCCCTGGCTAGACTAACCAAAGGGGAAAAAAAGTCACAAATAACCAAAATTAGAAATGAAAGTGGAGAAATTAATACTAATACCACAGAAATACAAAGAATCATAAAAATAATATTATGAAGGGCTTTCTACTACCAAATTTAACAACTTAGGAAAAAATGGACAACTTTCTAGAAACATATAGTCTGCCTAGACTGAACCAAGAAGAACTAGATAATCTAAATAGACCAAGCAATATTAAAGAAATTGAAACAATCATCCAAAACCTCCCCAAAGGCAAAAACCCTGGACCAGACAGCCTCACTGAGTTTACCAAGAATTCAAAGAATTTAGACCCATCCTTCTTAGACTCTTCCAAAAAAGCAAAGATGAGGCAATACTTTTCAACTCATTCTATTAGATCAACATTACCCCAATACCAAAACTTGGCAAGGATAACATAAAAAGAGAAAACTATAGATCAATATCTATGATGAACACAGATGCAAAATTCCTAAACAAAATATTAGCAAGTAGAATACAACAATGCATCAAAAAGATTATAAACCATGATCAAGTGGGATTCATCCCAGGAGCACAAGTATGGTTCAACATATGCAAATCAATCAATATGATACACCACATAAACAAAAGGTAAAAATTATATGATCATATCAATTGATGTGGGAAAAGAATTTGACAAGATATAAAAACAATTTATGATCAAATCATTGAATGAAATGGGTATAGAAGAAAGGTATCTCAACACAATAAAGGTCATATATGACAAACCCTCAACTAATATACTGAATAGAGAAAAGCTAAAGTCCATTCCCCTAAAATCAGGAACAAAACAGGGATGCCTCCTATTGCCATTGCTATTCAATATAGTACTGGAAGTTCTAGCTAAAGCCATTAGGCAAAAGAAAGGAATAAAAGTATTCAACATGGGAGAGAAGAAGGCAAACTATCACTATTTGCAGATGACATGATCTTTTATATAGAAAATCCCAAAGTCTCCACCAGAAAACTATTAGAAACCATAAATGAATACAGTAAAGTTTCAGGGCAAAAAAATCAAAGTACAAAAATCAATTGCATTTCTATATACAAACAAAAAATTTCAGAAAAAGAAATGAGAGAATCAATACCTTTTGCAATCACAACAAAAATAATGAAATACCTGGTCATTAACTTAACAAAGAATATGATGGACTTATACACTGAAAATTATATGACACTATTAAAAGAAATTGAAGAAGACACAAAGAAATGGAAAGATATTCTGTGTTCACGAATTGGAAGACTTAATATTATTAAATGGTCATATTACCCAAATCAAGACACAGATTTGATGTAATTCCCATCAAAATTCCACATGCTTTCACAAAATAAATTTTAAAATTAT
Organism: Lyroderma lyra; assembly: GCA_004026885.1. Taxonomy (NCBI): domain Eukaryota; kingdom Metazoa; phylum Chordata; class Mammalia; order Chiroptera; family Megadermatidae; genus Lyroderma; species Lyroderma lyra. The sequence continues at coordinate 134,409 of PVJL010002939.1, forward strand.
CAGATTTTTATGGAACCACAAAAAATCTTGAATAGCCAAAGCAATAAAAAGAATATAAAAAGAATAAAGCTGGTGGTATCACACTCCCTGATTTCAATTTATACTACAAAGTGTCAATAATCAAAACAACTTGGTATTGGCAGAAAAACAGACACACAGACCAATGGAACAAAATTAAAAACCCAGAAATAAATCCACAAATATATGGACAAATACTTTTTGATAAAGGAGCGGAAAATATACAATGGGGAAAAGAAAGGCTCTTGAGTAAATGATGCTGGGGAAATTGGAAAACCACATGCAAATCTGAACTGTGAACTATCGCCATATACTAAAATTAATTCAAAATGGATTGAATACCTTCACACAAGATCTGAAATAATAAACTACATAGAAGAAAACATGGATACTAAACTTACAGACCTCAGGCTCAGGGAGGATTTCATGAACCTGACCTCAAAGGCAAAGGAAATAAAAGCAAAAATAAATGAATGGGACTATATCAAACTAAAAAGCTTCTGCACAGCAAAAGAAACCATTAACAAAGCAAAGAGAATGGGAGAAAATATTTGCAAACAATACACCTGATAAGAAACCGATATCTAAAATATATAAAGAACTGGTATGACTCAACGACAACAACAAAAAAACAAACAATCCAATTTAAAAATGGGCAGAGGACTTGAACAAACACTTCACCCATGAACACAGACAAATCACCAACGGACATAAGAAAAAAATGCCAACTTTATTAGCTATTAGGGAAATGAAAATCAAAACCACAATGAGATACCACTTCACATTTGTTAGAATGGCTGTTATCAACAAGACAAGGAATAACAAGTTCTGGAGAGGGTGTGGAGAAAAAGGAAGCCTTGCACACTGCTGGTGGGAATGCAAATTGGTACAACTGCTATGGAGAACAGTGTGGAGGTTCCTCAGAAAATTGGGAAAGGAGTAACCAAATCACCTGCCAATCCCCCTTCTGGATATCTACCCCCAAAATTTGAAAACCTTACTACACAAAGACTTATGTACCCCAATGTTCACTGCAGCACTGTTCAAAGTGGCCAAGTCATGGAAACACCAAAGTGCCCTTCGATAAATGACTGGATAAAAACAATGTGGTACATACACACAATGGAATATTACTTAGCTATAAGAAAAGATGAAATATTGCCATTTGCAACAACATGGATTGATCTTGAGATTATGCTAAAGAAAGTAAGTCAGACAGAAAAAAATCAAGAACTATATGACTTCACTCATATGTGGAATATAAAACTGAAAGCAACAAAGAAACAAAAACCCATAGACACAGTCAATAATTTAAACTAGTGTTCTCTGATAGATGACTGGATAAAGAAGTTGTGGTACATTTACACAATGGAATACTACTCAGATATAAGAAAAGATGAAATAGGGCCATTTATGACAACATGGATCTTGAGATCATTATGCTAAGTGAAATAAGCCAGACAGGAAAAAACAAGATCTACACGATTCCACTCATATGTGGAACATAAAATTGAAAGCAACAAAGAAGCAAAACTCATGAACACAATCAATAATTAAGTAGTTACCTGAGGGCAAGAGGGGAGGGAATTTGGGGTGAAGGGACAGTGACACAAATATATGGTGATGGAAAGAGAACTGACTCTGGGTCATGAACACATAATACAATATGTAGATGATGTATTGTAGAATTGTACACCTGGAACCTATATAATTTTTACTAACCAATGTTGCCTCAGTACATTTAACAATAAAAAAATAATTTAGTGATAACCTGAAGATAAGGGCAGAGGGAGTGGGAGAGGAGGGTGTGGGAGTCAAATACATGGTGATGGAAAGAGAACTGACTCTGGGTGGTGAACACATAACATAACACATAGATGATGCACTGTAGAATTGTACACCTGGAACCTATGTAATTTTTGCTAACCAATGTTACCCCAATAAATTTAACATAAAAAAAGAAATACAACCTTGGACAAACTCAGAGACAAAGAGGCAATCAAAGCTGAAAGACAGCATAAGTTATATTCACAGGAAATTTTAAAAACTTAAATGTTATTGTGAGAAGAGAAAAATTAAAATAACAAAATTTAGTAGTATCATAGAAAATTAGAGAGACAACAATCAAGTAAATCAAAAGAAAATATGAAGAGGCAATTAGTAAAGATAAAAGTGAAAATAATAACAACAAAAATATAGGAGAAAGGATAAATAAATCTAAGCACTAGTTTTGTGAAAATACCAGTTACCAATATACTAAACAAACCCCTTAAGAGTTTAATTATTTAAAAAATTAAAAATAAAGGTTAAAATAAACATGAGAGAAAAGTATGCATGATCAGGAATATGAAAAAACATTTAAGTATTGATGCATCTGATAACATAGATGCAGAAGAAATTAAAATAACTGCAATATAATACCTAATAAAACCTTTGAAGACAAATTTTTTAAACCTGGGGAAAATGTTTAACTTTCTAATAAAACATAAATTGCCAAAACTTTTCCAAGACAAAGTAGAGAACATACACAGAACAATTACTATAGAAGGCTTGGAAGGGTGTTTAAAGAGCTATTAGAAAAAGTCTGTCTGGTCTATGGCCATACCACCCTGAACACGCCGGATCTCATCTGATCTCGGAAGCTAAGCAGGGTCGGGCCTGGTTAGTACGTGGATGGGAGAAAAAGTCTGTCTGGATGGTTTCACAGCTAAGTTTTATCTAATCTTTAAATTTACTTGATGATTTCATTGTTCTTAAAACTGTCAACTCTAAACCATATAAAAAGATAGAAAGGCCCACATGACTAAAGTTATGAAGCTAGCATTATATTAATACCAACTTCTGGTACATATAACTGTTTCTTAGAACATCAACCAATATTTTCAAAACATTAGCCAATATCGTGTATGACTAAAAAGCTAAAATTATAAACAAAAATGTAGTAAATATAATTCAATGTTTTCAATGTTTCCAAAGATTAATACACTATGGTCATTTTGGATTTATTCATGCTTTTCAAAGATGCTTTAATACTGCAAAATTATTCAACATAATTCATAATATCAGTAAATTAAGGGGAAAATATTACCATATCAACAAATACTGAAGAGGCAAAATCTAATAGTCATTCTTAATAAAATCTATGAATAAACTCAGAATAAATGTCAACTACTTGATGATTTGAAAAGATTGCCTATCAAAAATATTCTAAATATTCTAAACAGTGAAACAAAATAAGATTTCACTTTAGTTGAAATCTTAAGTATCTTGGGATTCCTCCTATCTGTATTATAAACCAACATAATGTGGTGTGTTCTAGTAAGCATAGTAATACAATGCAACAAAATAATTCATAAGAACATTGGAAAAGAAGAAATATACCATCTGTTTTCACTGATATTGTAATTTTATACCTAGAAAACTCAGAGGATTCTCTTTTAAAAAGCTATTTTAATGAGAAAGATAAGTTGGAAAGTTGGCTGGTTACATGATAGAAATACAAAATTTAATAGCTTTTCTTTATATTACCAATAAAAATCTGTAAATGAAAGTAGAAAAAAAATTTGTTTACAATAGTTTACAATAGAGCTAGGAATAAATTTAATATGAAAAGGTAGAGTTCTTATTAATAAATAAAAGAAAATTATAAAACCATATTGAAGGAATAAAAATAAAGGCTGAACAATGAGAAAGCATTAGCTTTTTGAATTAGAATTTTTTTATTTTTATTACTTTTTATCTACAATATCAAAATGGTTTCAGGTGTAGAGCACAATGATGAGTCATTTATATAACTTACTAAAACCTCTTTCCAAAACTTCTGGTTCCCCTGTAACACTATACATAGTTATTACGATGTTGTTCACTATATGTCCTATGCTACATTTTATATTCCTACAACTATTCTGCCACTATGAATTTGTACTTCTTGATTTCTTCCCCTTTCCCCCAACCCCTATAGCTTTCCTTCCATTGCCGCAACAAATCTAATACCCATCTAATACCACACACAGTTATTGTAAATTTCTTGACTATATTCCCATGTTATACACTATGTCTCCTTGATTATTGCCTTGTAACAATCAAACTAAATTTCTCCATCCTTTTCCCTTATTTTACTCACTCTCCCATCCCTCCTCCCACCTTAAAGAAGTCTCTCTAACATTCTTTGTGGTATGGTTTGGTGGTGATGTATTTCTTTAGCTTTTTCTTATCTGAGAAGCTGTTTATCTGTCCTTTAATTTTGAATGCTAGCCTTGCTGGATACATTATTCTTGGTTGTAGATCTTTGGTTTTCATCACATTGAATATTTTCTGCCAATCCCTTCTGGCCTGTAAAGTTTCTGGTGAGAAATCAGCTGAGAATTGAATGGGTATCTTCTTACATTACTACTTGCATTTCTCTTTCTGTTTTTAGAATTTTCTCTTTTTCTTTATATTTTGCCATTTTAATTATGATGTGTCTTGGTGTGTTCCTGTTTGGAATAATTTTGTTTGGGAGTCTGTGCTTCCTGGGCTTGTATGTCTATTTCCTTTGCCAGGTTAGGAATATTTTCAGTCATTATTTCTTTAAATAATTTCTTGATTTCTCGCTTTTCCTCTGTCCTTTCTGGTACACCTATGATTCAAATATATTTACATTTAATATTGTCCCAGAGGAATATCTAACCATTCTCATTTTTTAAAATTCTTGTTTCTATCTGTTCTGAATGGGTGTTTTCTGCTGGTTTTTCCTGCAAATCACTGCTTTGAACTTTTCTTTAGTTTTGTGACTTTTATTCCATTCTTTATTTCAGTTAATGTAGTCATTATCTCTGCCTGGTCCTTTGTAATGGTTTCTATGTCTTCTTTAATGCTTGCTATCTCTCTGTTGAAGTTGTCATTCACTTTCTTAAGCATTTTTATAATCATTGCTTTCAGCTCTGTTTCTGATAGGTCATCTGTCCCCAACTCTCTTACTTTTTTCTCTGTAGTTTGGATTTATTTTGGGCTCCCTTTCTCTGGTTTCTCATTTTGGCAGCCTCTCTGGACCCTTTCTGCTGCAGTTTCTTTGATGTTTGCTGCTGATACTGGGTGGGCAGAGGTCTGGGGGAGGGGGGCATATTTGTGACTTTGTTTTTTTCCTGAGGCTCCAGGGTCACGCAGGGAGTTTGGGTGTGATTACACCTTTCTGTTCTCAGACTATCTACATAAACTAGGAAGACACCCAATGGTATACAAGAACTGAAGATACAACAAATGTGATTTTTTAATTCTGTGGGAAAATATTGGTTCATGTGGTCAACATGCAGTTACAACTCCCTATCTGTCTGAAAGAATGTGCAATTTTATCCTTGTCTCAAATCACAAGGAAATCTAAATTCCAAGTGGACTAAAGACTGACAAGTAAATGTATAACCATAAAAACCGTCAGAAAAAAATCTAAGAGATTACATGTAAAATTGAGAATACCTTCTTAACCAAGGCTGGAACTCCAGAAGTTGTTAAGGAAAAATGGGTGCATTCATGTAAAACTGAAGAACTTCTATATAGGAAAAGATAGAATATAAAGTAAACAGAAAATTTGTTTGAAATCTAATGGCAAAATTAAAATTATATTATACAAAGAGCTCTTAAAAATTGGTAAGCGAAAGACCTGCAATCTGACAGAAAAGTAGGCAAAGGGTATGAACAAGAAATTCACACACACACACGCACACAAAACTGTAAATGTTTGATATATGTAAGAAAGAACTTTCAAATTCACTAGCAGTGGGAAAACTGTTTTTAATAACAGTGACATGACTTACATTCGTGATGCCAGGTTGAAGGATGAACCTTTTGTTGGCAGGCAAGAAGAGACAACATACATACTCTTCCATTTGCTGGTAGAATATTTATAGCCTTTGGGGGGCAAAACAATTTATTAAAACACAATCCTATTCATGAAAATGTTTTCCATAGAGATAAAAGCATCAACATCATAAGTCTAGATATATTAAATGTTTATATAAGGTGATGTTTGTAGAGTTAAAATTGTAAACATCGTATACAACTACAAATAGAGAACTTGTTGAATAATTCCTGGTACATCCATTCCACGGAATTTCAGAAAGCCATCACCAAGAAAGAATTAGAGCTATTACTGAGCAAGAAAAGATGCAAAGACTGGCATAATATGATTCCATTTTGGTAAAACAAATATACGATGTGTACGTGTGTGTGTATGACTATATTCTATGAGCCTGGAGCAAAAGAAGGAAGAATTCACATCATGTTGGTAAGAAAACTAAATGTGGGGCTAGTTCCTCGGTCAGCAGTTTGACAAGGAAAGGAGCCGGGGGAATAGACTGTACCAAACACCCGAAATGAGTGATATTGTTCCATTATTTAAAGTTGTATATGAATAGGGAGTTCCCTGGTGGTGTAGTGGCTTAAGGCTTCGGCACTGGCGCTGTCAACGCTGTGGCCTGGGTTCGATTCCCAGCTAGGGAACTATCCATATACCAAAAACAAACAAACAAACAAACAAAAACCCCAATAAAGTTGTATGTGAATATAAATGAAATTAGAAATAATAAATGGTTATTAAGCAATATAGGAAGTTTTTATAACATCACCTATTATAATAAGTTAAAAAAATCAATGTTCACAACACCAACTATCCTCTGTGACTATCTCTAAGTAAAACCTGCAGAGATGTCAACAAAGATGGGCAGGCCTTGTGTTAAAATGGAAATTGTAGAGCATGTCGGGTGGCATTTTGGGTTATTTCCCATATTATTTTCTAAATTTCCCTAATATTACTACATTATTTTTAAGAAGTATTTAAGCAAGTAAATAAAAATAATGATTGAAAATGAGACCATGTATCATGCATTTCTTGAAACTTGTAGACACTGCAATGACTTTAAATTATAATATGAACAACTAGACAAACATTAGTGAAGTGAAGGAAGTGAATTCTGGCATTCTTTATTTTTCTTTTGTTTTTACGGTCATTTTTCTATAATAATTCCTTACCTTGTGTTACTGAGCAAAAAATGAGATCATAAGATGACATACTGAACTGCAATATAAATGTTTTCTTAAAAAATGCTTAAGATCAATGTATGTACAGTAGATTCCCATTTAACCGGCACTCATGGGGATGGGTAGATGCTGGATAAATGTAAGGAGGCTCTTCATTAACTGGAACTCAAGCAACCGGCACTCTCAAGCAATCGGCAAAATGTTTTCTCCAGTTGGTTGCTTGAGTTCTGGTTAACAGAGAGTCCACTATATTTGCTGAAATCTTCTTCAGAAATCAAAGAGAACTTTGGATGATTTCTGAAGAGATTGGCAATTCCCTAACTTCCATCACTCCCCTTTCCTCTACTTAGCTGGTCCTGCTCACAGCTGACTGGCCCTGACGAGGGGACCTGTGAGCTGGTAACAGACACCTCTGGCAGCATCAGGGAAAGCTAATTATATGACCTTCCAGGCAGCAGATGGAAAGGCAGCCCTGATGCTCAACACACCTCATGCTCGTGACACTCATCGTGTGTGTTTCCTTGAGGCCATCCGTCCTTTGAGAAGATGATCAACATATTTGTGACAAGTGTGTGTGGCTTTCTTGAGTGGAGGTTTCCTACCATGATGACCAAGAGTGGCTCTTGGTGGGACTGGTACCAGAGGACAAGCAGAACAAAGCTAGTCCCCTGCTTCCTCTACGCCTAAGCCTTAAGTTCCTCGAATTTCAAAACAGGAGGGCTGTAAAAAGCCAGGGTGTGGGAGAGCAGAGAGCCCTGCCAAAGTGTAGGTCACCCATCTCCCCAGGACTCCTCCTGGTCACTCAAGTTGTCTCACTTGGCCGCATATGACCACCGCACCTGGGACAATGCCAAGGGCCAAGTAGACACTCACAGATGCTCCACTGACTACATATGAAACAATGAGCTGCATGCAAAGCCTTGAGGAAGATCCAACAACCACTTGTCTTGTTTGGGGCGACAAAACAGTCTCCACGTTCTCTCCCTTGCTGAGAACACAGTGGCTGCACAAAACGATGGTGAGGTCTCTCACTACCTTGCTCCTGAGCTGCTGAGAGGAAGGCCTTGAACTGTCACTGGCTCACAGACTGTAGGGAAGTGTGGCCCGACAAGAGTAGATAACCCAAGTGCTTGTTTCTCACACTCAGATGCTCCATGGGCCTTGCCTCTAAGTGCCTCCAATCCCTAAGGTGAACCAGAAATGTGACGTGGGCCCTGTTCCAAGGCGAGGCACCCCTGCCTGCAAGAGACACACTCCTGGGAAGGGGACGCTTGACAACTGACGTCGCTGCGTATCTTACCGCACATCATTTGGGGCAGCTGTCAACTTGTAATTGTCAGGCGCATGTGTTGTGACTGCTCCCGGGGCCATCCTAAATGACACAGCATGTGTGCTGGCAGCACCCCTACTTCTCACCTACCCCTCCCGCCCCGGAGAGCACGTTTTCCTGCACTGCTCACAGGAACTACCCAGGTCAAGAACCACAGACCCACTTGTTTTCTCAGGGAGGGGTCCCCACAGAGCCGTAAAATAAGACAGTACTTGTTTTTCCACAGGGAACCTTGGTTTTTATATCGGTTTCAACAAGCCCAGGCATTGCTATGGCAGCTGACGCTTTCAGCCTTATTCTGTCCTGTTACATTCCTCTCTCCAAATCCCTCAGTCCCCCAAGTAAGACCTTCCCAAGCTCCCTGAGCCAAGAGGAAGGAAAGGCTATTTCCTGCGTGCATTTAACCTAAAGGCTTTGGCACAAGAAAGAAGTTCCAGACTCGTTTCACTGATAAAACACTAATAAAGGCTTCCCTGATTAGTGTCATGCATGGACGTAAGCTGTGTGGTCACTGCTCACCCTCACCATGGACACCGCTCAAACTGGACCGCATGTGGCCTACGGAAGGTACACTTAGAATCCCATTTCCACTTAGCTCGGAGCTTTCATTTTCTCATTTAGTAAGGACAATGTGAAGCAGTTAAAAAGTTAACGAGTTCTCTTCAAGTTCAGTAAAAACGGTCCTTTCCCTCCCTGAGGGAAAGCAAGCCCACCCATGATGCTTTGCGAAAACCCAGGTAACGGGTGCCGTGCAGTTCTGGAAGGACTGAGAACAGCAGAGCATGTGCACACTACTTGGAAGGAGGCTGAGCCTCTCTAGAAGGGCCCTTCCTTGGGAAACGCACAGAAAGCGTAGGATTCAGATTTGCCTAGAAGGCCAATCAGGAGCGTTTGAAATGCCAAAGGCTGGTCTCCCTTCAGTGGTCCTCTCCGTGCAGGCTTTCAGAACTAATGCTTAGAAAGAGTTCGCTTCCCTCTGGCGGGCGTAAGATCACAGGTTTGCTGGCATCTCTTGGGGAGAAGGAAATAAAATTCTGTTCCTGTCTGATAAAGTGGCCCGGGGCCCGTGAGGCCGCCCTCTGGGGCCGCTTGAATAGAGTCCTTTCTTCTGCATCGGAACCGCCTTCACCCAGATGTATATTCTGCCTCTGTTTCATCCCTAACTGCTCAGTGCTGTGCTTTTGATCGCCAACCCAGCATGTGACCTCCCACGGGAAGCCGCTGGCCCTTCAGCTTCGCTGTGGACTTCGCCAGCAACGTTTACTGGGTCACAGCTGCTTCTGTGCCACGGGGTCCTGGGAGGTACATCACTTAACAGCCGATGGACTCAGACTGAGAAAGGTCCTCCTGGGAAGCAAGAGGATTTCATCCAGGCCCGAACCCTGCCCAATGGCTGTCCTCATCCACACTGTCCTCCTCCAGGTCCTCTGTGAGCACAGCAATGCCTGAGAGCTGGCCTGCTCGCCACCTCTTCCTCCCTGCTCTGAAGGACCTGGAGGACTCTAGTAAAGAAAACGGAAGGTATGTTTGCTTCTTTCCAAACTGTCCGTGGTGACCATCCTGGCCTGGCGATCTGCGAGCTCCCAGAACTGCGCCACATGAACAGACCTTCCTTCCTGTGACCTGGTCCATGTCCGGGGTATCCTGAACAGTGATGCATGGAGATGCCGTTACCCTCGGACGGCCCGTTCATCTTCCAGTGTTTGTTAAAGCACATCCCCCCTGACTTCCTGGACCCAAGGGTCCTGGTCAGGAATCCATCGACCCCCAAATAGATGCACGAATGGCAGGGACTCCTCCAGCGTCTTTAAATTGTATGTGAGTTGTTCCATGTGTGATTTTTATTTCCCAGAGGTGAGACTCCGGCGTCCATCTTCTAGTCAAAGAAGCCTGCAATATCAAAAAGATTAGAAGCAGATGTGTACTTGCACCACGCTCCTCATTCTGACATCCCAGGAGACCGGTTGTGTTCGCAGCTTTCCCACTAAACAAGCCTAAACCTACAAACTCTTCATCTGAGGGTGTGATGGTGTCAGGGTGGGGCTTCTAGGCTCCACCTGTGTGTGCTGAAGAAGGCACCAGCAGTCGTGAGGAGCGCATGGTTTTCACCTTGATATGACTGTGATTTCCAGAAAGTTTTGAGGTTGACTGGAGAGTCGCACAGATCATTTTCACAGTGACTGCCTTACTAAGAGGACTCTTTAAGGAAGACAAAAGATCTGTTTGGTTCCTGGAGACTCTCAAAGACCTGAGTCAACTCTGCCCCAGTCCGGTCATCCCTTGGTCCCTTACCTTGAAAGATTAGAACCAACGCCTCCTTGATGGCGGAAGGATGACTCCATCCTAGGAAAGCTTCCTGAGGAAGGTGAGCAGGCTTCTGATGTCTGGGGGTTGCAGAACTCACCAGAGGGGCTGTCTATACGCCAGTGTGGCTGGGATTTGGAGAATCCCAACATACCACCCTCCATATACTGGTCTGGTCGATTCAGTGGTCTTCTCTATCCAGTTACCTCACCCCCTCCCCCAATACTTCTGCTCTGACCAGTGTTGTAAGACACGGCCCTAGACTCTGTGCAAATGCCTGGTGAAGGTGCTTCCTCTCCCCTGACCTACACCGAACCTCTCTTCAGTGCCTCATGTGGCGGTGACTTGGGGATCTAATGAGCATCTCAGTGAGCATGCACGAAGCGGCACTCTGGAGTCTCTGCCTTTTGTGTTCTTCATGTAGTTACCTGCACATTTCTCCTCCTGGTGAATCATGCTGCAAAATTTGGGAGCCATCCCTAAAATCTTTCTCCTTGACCCTCCATACCTACCATCTCAAAAAGCCCTGTTAAGTCCACCTCCAAAATATATCTCGTTTCTGGCTGCTTCTATCTCCACTGCTTCTATCAGCTACCACATGTCCAAGCTGACCAGAAGTACCATTTTGCAAAGCGACAGAAAACAAAGGTGCTGCCGCATTCCAAACAGTACACCCAGTGCATACAGAAGTGGGGCCTGGGGGAGGTCATGAGTCTCGTGTGTCCGTCACCCTAAATGCCTCTTCAGTCTCTCCCTTCCACGCTGCCTTATGTTCAAGAAAATCCCTGAGAACTTTTCATTTCATCTGCAAATATTTTATCACGCATTTCTAAAAGTTAAAGACTCTTTCAAAACATAATGACAACATAATTATCACGTCTAGAAAATTAGTAGTAATTCACTAGTGTAAAATATTCCATCAGTATTTAAATTTCCAAGAGTATCTCAAAACGTTTCTGTGGTGGTTTACTGGAATCAGGGCTGGTGTGTACACATCGCACGTGGTTGATGTGACTCTTAGGTCTCTTAACCCAGAGATTTCCCCTCTCTGTATTTTTCTTTCAATTTATTTATTGAAGACGTTAAAGAAACCATATCCTTCTTTGTATAAATTTTGCTAATTGCATTCTTATGGTGTCGTTTGCCATGTTCTGTCTTCCACATTTCTTAAAAACTGGCAATTAGATCTGGAGGGTTTATCAGTTTAAGCCTCGATTTTGGAGGAAGAATATTCATGATTGTATACTTCCATCAGGAGACACACAGCGTCTGACTGTCTCTCTGTGATGGAAAAACTGATTCCTGGTCCCCAGCTGGTGTTGTCAGTCTTTCCATCATTTCAAATTCCCCTTCAGTTCTTCGTTTAACACTTTGGCAATCACGAGGGTTGTAGCCATGTCCATCATTTCACTGAGGTTGAGGAGGGATGCTGTTATATTAATCCTCCTCCCTTTCTTCACTGCAGTCACTGCTGTAAGGAAAGACTTTTCTCCATGAGCTGCATGATTACCCTTAAACAGGGGGAAAGAGGACACATGTTAGGCCACGTTCCAGGGCTCAGCATCGTGAGCTGGTCCCCTAGCACCTGCCAGGGGCAAGCAGTGGTGGCTTTGCTTTTCAATATCTTGCTGGATTTATGACGTTCTATGCCGTTAAGTTCTTCGCAGTTATTATTCTTTTTAAAAATGGGACTGTCCCATCTTTGGGGCGTGATGGCCTCTTCGAGTTGGTTTCTAAGCCCTCTGACACAGCCTCAGTGGTCTTAACTAGATTCTCTGACTTTCTGGTGTCTGATGTTCCAGGCCCACCTTGTCTACTTCCTGGATCAGAGCTAAAGCAGTCATTTCCCCAAAGAGCCTGGTGAACAAAATCGGGATGGCAACATGAGCTCCAGGAGTGCTCACTGCTCTGAGGTGTTTTGTTTTTGTTTGTTTGTTTGTTTTTTGTCTCTTTCAGTAGAGCTAGAAAACAAGCATTTTTAAAAGAAAAATTATCTCACAAGCATAAGTACATGGCCAATTAGTGGACAAAAAAGGTGCCACATGCTAACCCTGACAAGCTCAGGGGAGGCCTGCACGGTGGGTCCTATAAACTCACCACGTAGGATGGTCTGAACACAACAATTCCCACCTAGAAGGAGGCCATGGCGGGTAGCCACGTCCTGAGCCTGCGGCTTCCTTGACAAAGGTCAATCTTTACCTTGAGGGGGGCTGTCTATTGTCTTTTTATATCTAAGACAACATACTCCGGGTATGTCAGAATCTGCTTTTCTGGGTCCCTCAGGGCCCAACCCCAGCACCAGAGCAGGAGACCACAGAACCCCTCACCGTCATCTTGTCCCCCACGTACCATGTATTTGTTGTAAAAGTTGATTACTGACCACCCCGTGCCCACCACTGGGAGAGACTTCCATGTCCCCGTTTCACATCTCACCCGCACCCGGGGGGCTCTGCCTCCTCCCGCCCCTGCACCCACCGCAGGTGGCCTCCACGCGGCCCCCCCCTCCACGTCTCCCCGGGGCTCCGATGTCCAGAACCAGCGCAGAACTGCCACGCTCCGCAGCGCTTTTTTCAGTTTATTGATATTTTGCTTTCTAGAAGTCGTCAGTCTGGCTCAAATAAACTCATACAAATTCTCTGCAGGTTTGGATGTTTCTTACTTCGACAAATTGAAACAGAAGATAAGAAGTTTTTACTTCTTGATTTTATATTTGTAACTCAAATCACTTATGATAAAAATCTTAGTTCTAGTGACATGAACATAATTACTTATTTATTTTATCTGATGTGTAGTAGTTTCAGAAAAACAATGCCAACATTGCTAGTAACAAAAGAAGTGCTCAATACAGCTAATGATTTCTTTGGAGTTCCTTTTTGCCATTAGGGTTAATCCCACTAGAGACATTCAGTTGAATTACTGTGTTTTGAAATCATTTGAAATAATTCACTTTTATGTGGTTAAGTACAAGTAGCTACTTATTTTTAATACGACAAAAAGAATTCTTTTTGCTTACGTTTTCAAAGAACTATGAAGATTTTTTTCTGAGCATTACATTGGTGATGTTCCAAGAGTGTAGAGATAGAAAAAAGCACATCCTTTTGGGTTTATAATGAAAAAGAAAATACACTGGCATAGGATGGTTGGTGGGATTACCCATAGCGGTGATGGCACCTGATAAATACTGAGACTCCCACATTCGGCCTCACCTCAGTAATAACCAGCGCACACCCACCGGGGGACTACCGTGCCTTAGGAGCGATTTGCCTAATGCAACTGCCTGATGTACACAAACATGGGCAACCATTTCTGTGGAACTCCCTTCTAAATATTTGGAACTCCCTTCTAAACATTTAGCATATTTTGCAGTGTGTAATGTGCACTTTTTTGCCTAAATTTGTGAGAAAAAAATAAGGACATGCATTATACCATGAATAGAACTAATTCTGTATCTAAATGTTTTTGATTTTTTTATTTATGCTTATGAGTTAAAAGTGTAACTCTAGAAATCAATAATGATATCCATATGCAAAATAATACCCCTGAAATATGCTAATCATTTTGATATAAAAAATTCTATGCATAAAATTTCTTGTTCCTTGTATCTGTTCTTGTGCCTTGTAATTATGTTACATGAAATTTCTTGTACCGTGAAATGTTACAAAATAAATGCTACAATTCCATTATAATGTATAATGCAAAACACAAGTACCTAAATTTAAACAAATAAAAATTTGAATTAAAAAATTAAAATGAAAGATTTTTTTCCTGAATGTTTGGGCCAAAAATGTGGGTGCACATTATACATGGCAAAATGAGCTACTACCAACCCTCAGGATAAATTCACCCATTTGCTCAAACTTTATTTCACTTCTAATGTAATTTGGTTAATATTGCCTTTATTTTATAGTTTGGTTATCAGGTTTCGTGATTTTGTCTGCAGGATGCATTTCCTCCAGCCCCTTTGGGAATCATAACTGAGGTGTGCTGTCCTTCTAGTTAAATGGGGAGCGTGCCACCGAGACAGAGTCCTCCTCGTCTGTTTTCTAAGTGATGGAAACAGGATTCACTGTTTTTACAAAAACTGCCAGAATATCATTTATGTAGTTTTACACTAAAGTGTTTCCTCAAGAGACGTACAAATGCAGTAAGGTATTTGGATGTTACACACTGGGAATGTATACATTTATTTTTTAAGTACATAGGCAGGGCTCTGCCCAACTTGATTTTTGTTGTGTCAACTCTCTCCTTTCCATCTCTTAGCAATAAAAACTTGCAGCAGTTGTACGGGGACCCTGGGGATAGGAATGGTGCATTTTAGCAGCATCACTCATTTTGTGGGTAACGCGTTGGGCCTAGAGGAAGCCCCCTCATCTGGAGAGTTCCAGGCCCTCTGAGAGCCATAGCAGGACTCAATTAAATGATCAAAGTCCTGAAACTGCGGGGCTAAGAAGGCTAGTCTTAGTTCTACAACTAATTTACTGGGTTGCTTTGGGCAAAACACTTAACCTCTCTGTGCCTACCTGACCATTAAAATAAATGGCCTACTGTGCAGCCTACAGGGGTGCTAGAAGGAAGTGCCCACAGCACTCTTCAAGGAGAAATGCTCACCCACCTTGTTACAGACGTAGAGTCTGCCCTCTTGGTTTATACTGGTTTTGTATTTGCAACTCACATTTATTCTTTTCTCTTCTGTTTAGCTTCATGTTCTTCATATTTGAAGATTCTGCTCTAAAGTCTCCTCCTGGACACTCTGTCCCCAAGTGCTGCTCCCTGTTTCGGTTGTCTTTCCTGCCTTCTCTTTACAACTCAGCAACATAGGCGTAGAGGGATCTGCCTCACCCACCGAGGCTCTTCCTGTGTCCTGCTCCAAGCCACACCTCCTGCAGGGGTGTGGTGACAAGCGTCCTTCACGTGAGCCGGGGGACCTTTCCAGGCCTCGCTGCAGGTTTCCATGTTTCGTTTCCTTGTGGTGTGAGCATGGCAGTGATACATTTGTTGGATGATTTCAGTCTTTACTAACAGAATATCATATTTATAACCTATAAAACAGTTGCACATGTTAGGTGTCATGATTATGAATTTGCTAAGATCCCACACACATCCAAGGCTTCCTTAGGAGCTCTACTGTTTGCTAAGGTCACATTGGTTATTCAGTAGCATGGTTTCTTACGTGCCATTTCCATGCTAATTTAAAACACTGGAAAGCAAAGACCACACCACCTCAGTCCTTCACAGAATATTATTTTTGATGAATGGTTTCGTGTAATGTTCTCTCTTTTTTATTAGCAGCCAGAACGAGATGTTGGGTAAAGACATTGCCCATCATCTTTTATGCAAGGACTCATTTGATACATTTTGTGTTCCAAGAATGGTTTTCTCTCTGCGAATGATTTTGTATGCTTTCTTTTATCAACATGAAATATATATAAGAATATATTATATAAAATTATATTATATAAATATATGTGTATATATCGTTTTATATGAAGGAAAGTGTTATCTCAAATTCATTACCAAATACTGTTTCCTTTAAAGAGTGGTAGGGATCTTATTTTAAGTATCTTAACTTGTTTTAACCCATAAGTGTTTCAAATACTTTTTGAAACAACCACATCACAAATACTGATTTAATTTTTATTATGGGACATGAGGTCTAGGGGCATTCCAGAAAGGTCATGATATAAAGACCACTCTAGCTTATACTCTCTTTCCTTTTGATTTCAGGAGATTTTACCTGGGTGCAACTTCTCTCTTTTTAAAATTTTTGTAAGTTTTTAACCCAAATTTCCCCTTTATTTGGTCATAATGATGTCAAATATTATTGTTTCAATATTTCCTCATAATAATAACGAAAGCTAAGGAGAACAAGGGAATACACACACACACACACACACACACACACACACACACACACACACAATTTTCTTAAATCTCTTTTTGTCTAAAAGCTGAATGTCCAAAATTCCAAGTCTAATCTGTGCCATTTTTCTTGACTCCAGGTCATTTGAACATTTCCGTCATTAAACCTTCATATATTTTAATATTTTGTTTGTATGTTTAGGATCTTTTTCACTTTAAACAATCTTTGGGTGAAGAGATGCAGGGTTTGAATCTTCGGGTGAAGAGATGCAGGGTTTGATATCCTGCCGTTATTTCCAGGCTTGGCCAGAGGGCCGACGTCCACCACTCATGGCAGCCTAAGGTGAGAGCCCCTATAAGCCTGTCTGTCTTTGTCCCTCGGTCTCAGATCTCATCTCCACCCTGCCCCTGAAAGCTACATTCTTGCAGCTCCCATGTCAACTGGTATCTAGCTATGTTTCAAAAAAGGAGGCCCAGGCAGGGGACAGGCAGATGGGAGGCAGGACGAAGCCAGGTCTCTACTCTCCTTCCCCTGACCCCCAGGTGCCAGCAATGGCGGCATCTCCTTGGAAATCCCAGATCCCACTAGATGGGCTCTCCCTCCGTGGTCCTCATCCCTGCCTGGGCCTCCTCATGGATCCACCTCCCCCACATGGCTCTGAACTTGGGTTCTGAGTACACCGTCATGTTAGTTTCTTAAAGCTTGGATAACAAAGTACCACAAACCAGGTGGCTTAAAACAACAGAAACTCCATCACGGTTCTGCAGGGGTACAGCCTCAGATCCAGGTGTTGGTCATTAGGGCCTCAGTCCCTCTGGGTAGAATCCTTCCTTGGCTTTCCACAGTCCTTGGCTTTCCTTTTTTTGTGGCCACACCATTCCAATGTCTGTCTCCGTTATCCCACGGCCTCTTCCCCTGTGTCTGTCACTGCGACTCTTCATATAAGGACTCCACTCATATTGGATTAGGGGCCTCCCTACTCCAACATAACCTGACATCAGCTAATGACATCTGCAATAACCCCCTATTTGCAAACAAGGTCACATTCTGACGTACTGAGTGTTAGGACTTCAACACAGCATTTCCGGGGGCACAATTGAATCCATACCACCCTTCTTCCTTTGTGGTGGTAGCCAACCACTGTTACTCACTTTTGTGTTCTTTCACTGCCCCCTGTTGGTCACTTCAGCTCTTGTAGCTCCTTCCTAATTTAGTGTCCTGTATTAAAGTCCTTCCCCTGAGCTCCCTGGGTTGGGCATTGTTTTTCTGACCTCCGTCTCTTTAGACATGAAGAAGATGTTCTCTCTTGGTCCCCTTGATTGATTTGGCTCCCTATACACCTTGACAAAGCACGATCTGGGAGCGTATCTCGTTCCAGGAAGAATATAGCTTCTATAAAGTAAATGTTGGGGTGCATGGGAAATGAATGGTGGTCAGTCAATGTACTATGCAAATCTTCCCAAAATAATAGAGGTGGAAACTTTCTCTGGCTAGATCTACATGGTACTAAAGTCAGGGCATGAAAAGGGCTTCCATTTTATCATGACTAAAGGTGTGCCGACATCTAAAGATAAGATAAAAAGTACAATTTTATTCACTTATTCATTTTGTTGTTGATTATTCATTCATTCATTCAGCAATAGTTACCAAGAGTTTGTTATATGTCAGGCCTACTTTTAAATGATGAAAATATGTAGCAGAAAACAAGAAAATCAAGATTTTTTGGTCTTATAGAGCTTAAACTCTAGGAAGACAAAGATAGTTAATAAATAAAATAGAAAATTATAGTTAAATTAAAAAAATGAATCATGAGAGCTTTAATAAAATTAGAGCAGGCTATGTGATGGAGCTTAGATGGTTTGTGAAATATCATCCTTGACTTGTCTCTTTCAATCGTTGGGCAAGACGCCCAACGGCTGAGAAAACACTACTTCACAAAGCAAGAATAAACTCACGAGTTTGAGGAACATAGAGGCCTGGACTTGTGGTGGACCAGAAAATGGGATGAAATCAAGGCGCAGAAAGGCCCAGGCACGTAGGGTCTTGTTGGAATTTCAGTTTTGTTCGGTCATTAGCCGGGACGTTTTGGAGAGTTTTTAAAGCATGGAAGAACAGTTATAGAATCCTTATGTGTGTGGAATAGAACTCAGGGGGAAAGAATGAAACCAAGGAGATCAGTGAATAAAAAAGTCTGAGGTGGTCGCCGTGGCAACGGAGAAAGGTAGGACAAGCGCAGGGGCCATTTCTGAGGTAGCTTCGTAAGACTTAGTTAGCAGTGAATTGGGTGATGGGGTGTGGACAGATATTTGGATGGCCCCCAATTCCCCCTGCCTCCAGGAATTCATGCCCTTGGGTATTCTTGCCTTCTTCCTGAGTGTGGGCAGGCCTGTGACTTGCTTCTGACCAATACACTATGACAGCAGTGCTGGGATGTCACCTCCAAGGTTGCGTCACATCAGATTGTGCCTCCAGTCTTGGTAGCAGACTGACTGTTGGCTCCCAGCCCGGCTGGCTGTGATGAGGTGAGCTGCTGTGTGGAGAGGCCCACGTGGCAGGAACAGCACCTGGCCGATCGATGGGTGGCAAGGAACAGAGGCCCTCAGTCCCCTGACCCACAAGGAACTGAGTCCTGCCCATGACCGCGGTGGCTGGACCCTCCCCCAGTAGAACCCCCGACAAGGCCCTGGCTGGGCTGACACCTCGACTGCAGCCCTTGAGACCCTGAAGCAAAGGAAGCTGTGCCTGTAATCCTGACCCAGAAACTCCGAGACAAGTGTGTGTGAGGCCCCTGAGTCTCACGGTCACAGTGTAAGTACCGAACACACAGGATGAGGGAGAAGGACGCGTTAAGGAGGACTTGTAGGCTCGAACAACTGGTCGGAAGGTGGAATGATTACTTAAATGGCGAAGCTGGGGCAAAGCACTCAAGGAGAGGTCACAAGTAGATAGTTCAAGCATGTGGTTGGATATGTGAGTGTGGAGCATTGTGGAGAAAGGTCATCAACCTATGAATGGGTTTAATTGATCCGTGCGTGTAAAGTCAATAGGGTAATCACCAGATTGCCTTTTTCAATAGTGCTGTGTGGGCCAGCTCAGGGCCTGGGTTCCTCTTCCTTTTCCTCCTACCCACTTCGCTGGACTCTTACACAGTGAGTTCATATTGGGAGTGGCAGCGGCCACTTGGTACCAAAGTGGCCAGATGCTGAACGTCAGACCAAGAAGATTGCACTATATTCTTTGGGCAAAGGTTATAGACTGGGGTTACCACTCTAAGTATCATTCTCCTAAATTTATACTTGAGAAAATCAATTAGAGAGGTAAAGTAACTTGTCAGAGTTTATGTGGTTGGTTTGGAGGCTAAACCAAGGTCCTTGTGGTTCCAAAGCAGTCTGCTTCAGTGGGTTAGAGGGGGGTGGTTGCTTAAAATACTACTTTATTAACATGAATCTGGTTCGGGAGAACAGGAAGCATTAGAAGAGAGAGAAATTGGAAACGGGAAACATACATAACTGAATCCTTGCTGGGCATCACCTCCACCTGCCTGGCCACCCTGATTAACGCTGTGGAGGGCGAATCAAAAAAATTGCAGCTTGGTCACATGTATCTGAGTGATATACCCATTACTAGTATGTGTTGAAATGAGAAAAAAAATGAAAAACACTGCAAATATAATGAAATACATGATTTTTAAATGTATTTTCAGATACAATCTAGAAATTATTAAACAATGAAATATAAAAATATAAAGAATAAAATACTTTCTTACCAAATAATGGAAACATAGATATTGCAAAAAATCAACTAAAAAAATGCCTTTAACATAATTAATCAGAATCTTCAGTAGCTGGCTTTGCAAAATGTTTGTAACCAAAAATATGAAAAAAACATGCATTTTATTGTATTTGCAGATTTTTAATTTTTTGTTTTTTGCTTTTCATCATATACTAGTAATAAAAATATTTTTGAGATACACACTATCTGTTAATTAACTACACTGTTAATTCTTTTGACCACGCCCTCTTCAGGGTTAAGTGTCTCTCAATGAGAGTAGGTGGACACATGCCAACCATTGCAGTCATTATAACCTATTCCAGTATGTATTCTGTTGATGGCAGTTAATTGCTAGAAAGAAATAAGAACAACATAAGGAGCTCTTTCTGTGCTGTATGCTGGAGTTCCACTTACTCTAGGTAGAAAATAAGGTTTTTTTCTCTGTAGGTAGTTGCTTCAGTAAAGGCAAGCTAGTTTTTGTTTGTGAGAGAGTATGTATGTGTGTTTATGTATGTATTGTGCATTTTAAAATATATTTTATATCTTTATATAAAATACCTATAATATTTTCTATACCTTCTATATTTATATGGTATTTTATATACGATACACAAGGACTGTCTGGAAAAAATCCAGCCATAAATGCCTCTATTTTTTATATTACCTGGCTGGATACTTTCTGGACAGCCCTTGTATAATCATTTGTGTGTACATATATAATAAATACAGTGATAAAACTTTTTATTTAATCACAAGGCTGCTAGCACAGAAATAGCCCTATTTGTCAGTCCAACTTCTAGTAAATACTTATTTTTTTGTAGAAAAATTGTGGGTCTAAAAATATGCAAAAAGTTTCTGCATGCCTGAAATGGTTTACAAAAAGCCACTTCTTCAAGCCCTGATCTCCTTCCTTCCTTTAGCTCTCAGTCTTCGTGTAAACTATCTACAGCGTGTACTTTACAACATGCTGAGCTATGTGGTTCCCATTCCACAGAAAAGTAGGAGCGGCAAGTTCAAAGGAAACAAAGGGCAGTGCTACGAGTCATAAACTAAAAGCAGAAAACTGCTTGATGTGGCCAAAGGAATGGAGGAACAAAAGAACCAAGGACTCTGGGTACCACCCAGTGAGTGGAGCACACGGTGGCCACACGGTATGACCAACGTCTTGCATGAGCACGTGGCTTGTTACGTTCAGTACCCAGTGCCCAACCTTCTTGGCACCGGGGACCAGTTTCATGGAAGACAATTTATCCACAGACGCGGTGGGGGAAGGGGATGGTTTTGGGATGGTTCACACGCATTACATTTATTGTGCACTTTACTCCTATTATTATTACCTGGTAATATATAATGAAATAATTATACAGCTAATTTAATGCCACTGCTGATCTGACAGGGGGCGGAGCTCAGGCAGCGATGTGAGTGACGGGGAGCGGCTGTAAGTACAGAGGAAGCTTCGAACACTCACGGGCCGCTCACTTCTGCTGTGCAGCCTGGTACCTAACAGGCCACACACACCCGTACTAGTCTGTGGCCCAGGGGTTGGGGACCCCTGACATTGAGATTCTCCATGAAGGAACCAGAGGAGTGAATCTATGCTTAAATGCTATTTACATCAAAATGGTTAAATTGTTCAAGCTTTTAATTTTGTTTGTTTGTTTGTTTGTTTGTTTGTTTTTGTATGTGGGTAGTTCCCTGGCTGGGAAACGAACCCAGGCTGCAGCGTTGACAGCCCCGAAGCCTTAGCCACTACACCACCAGAGAACTCCCTAAGCTTTTAATTTTGAATAGGCAAGGTTTAATTAGTTACAAAATTTGCTGGTGGCAAATAACTTAGTGCCCCAAACTGAAGTGTAAGAGAGATCACAACACAGTGTTTTGTGTCTGCAGTGGTGAGTGGAGTGGATGAAGAAGGGAGGCTGAGCATATGTGTCTACCACCCCACACCTCCCCACCTCCCCCAAATCCTTTTAAGTTACAGAAAAAAGAAATCTTTTAAAGACTAAATTCGTGACAGCATCGAGAGAAGAAGGGGTGACATTGAGGGGTCCTGAACTTGTGAGGAATTCCTGGAAGATAGAAAGCAGATGGGATACATTGATGAGAATTGGGGAGACCACAGCCCAGCGTATGCACAAGAAAAATCTAGTAGAAAGATAAGAGCAGATGTAGAAAAACCGCAAGTTCAGTGTCAACAATTAGAAAGCGCGAGCAGCCTTCGGCAACCACGGGGTAATGAAAGAGCCGCGCGTGGACCGCCGAGTCCGTCACCAGCGAGTCCTCCTCGGGAAGAGCTAGCCCACGCCAGCTCCCCCAGGTATCGATTCCTCCCCTTATTCTGCCTGAAGTGTAAATGGATAAGCAAAAACACAAGACGTGGGCGGGGGCGTTACAATAAAAAGGAAGGAAGAGACAGAACACTGACTCCAGAGGTAATTCTTGACAGAGAAATAAACTTCCGTCACTCTAATTACTCACATCAGAGAACTGTGGGATGGCTAACACAACAATATGCATCTGTGAAAAAGAAGCAAAGAACAAGTCAGAGTTCTTAAGATTCTTAACTTACAAAAATAACACATTTAATGAAAGAAATGAGTAGAAGAATGAACACAATAGTGGACAAATTGGTGATTTAAACCGAAGTTTGCAAACTGTTTCTGTGAAAGGTCAGTTGAAGAAAAGAGTTGAAAAGCCTATAAGCTCATTTTAAGAGATTCAGCATAACTAATAAGAATTCCAGAAACAGATCATTGAATGGGGGAAATATAAAGAAAAATAAATGAAAATATAACATAGCTAAAGAAAGATACCGATTTCTACACAGAAAGGGCCACTGGCACTATGTAGGAGAAATATTAATATACAAAATGTATCTTTATGAAGTCTCAGAGCTTCAGAGTAAACACAGATTTCTAAAAGCTCCCAGAGTAGGCTGACCAAACATTCTGTTTTAAATGGGACAGAAAACAATGGTACTGTCCCGTTTCAAATGGTACACGCAGTCAGCCTAGTCTCACTGGGCTACATTCAAGGTGTCAGTAAGCTGATCACATGTACCATTTGAAATGAGACAGTACCGTTGTTTTCTGTCCCATATAAAATGGCACGTCTGGTCAGCCGATGGAGGAAAAATGGATCCCCTACCCAGAACTGGAACCATATCGTCATTGAAGTTTTCATCAGCAAAGCTGAATATTAAAAGAAATCCCGAGATGTTCTGAGGATAAATTATTTTAAACCAAGAATTCTGTACCTACTCAGGGAGCATTCAAACAGGAGGGCAATGATATGAAAGTATTTGTACACAGGACTTAGAAAAAGGCCCTCTCTAGAGTGAAGATTTGCTCACGGATGATTTACAGCAAAATGAAAGTCTGACCCAAGAAAAATGTCTACATAAAATATAAGCTAAATAGTAGTAAGCAAAGAACCTAGTACAACTTATAGATAAATTGAAATATATAGCAATTAATAAAGCTTAAAAAGTCTAAAACTAAACTCTTAAATGAGTATGGCAATGAAAGAATGAGAAAGAAGAGAAATAATGTGCTCAGATTTTGCCCTTTTGATAAGGAAGGAGATATAAATCAATTCATTTTAGAAGTATATAGAGTACTACATGTTTAAACAGGCATGCTTAAAAGGTAAGAATAATCACTTGAGCAATAGAAAATAGAATAACTTCTAAACCTAGTAGAGAAAAGCAAATGGAACAATAAAGAGTGATCCATCTAATAAAAGGAGGAAAAGAGAAATGAAAAAAAATCATGTACATAGGATAATATAAAGTAAGATGGCATATTAGCTTATCAGAAACTGCGATACATGCAAATGGACTAAATGTCAAATATTTTCAAATTGTATGTATGAGTGCCAAAAAAATGTATACACATTTAAGAGTTCTCATCTATGTATTACTTTGCGAAGTTGAATTGCAGTAGCAAAGTGTAGTATAACATTCAGTTGAAAGATGGCATTAATCAAATGAATGCTAGTGTCACCATGTGACAGGCAGGACAGTCAAAGAAAATGGCAGAAGCACGGTTGTCATTCGAGGAGCACAAGACCCTTTTGAAGTGATATTTGAAATTCAAGAATGTTGTTTGAGTTTCCCCCACATTCTCCTGACTTAACACCCCTGGACTTCTACCGATGAGGGTCCTTAAAGGATGTGGTACCATAGAAAACGGGCTACACTGGCAGTACTTCGGGAAGAAATTGAAATGGCACGTGCAGTGATACACGTGGACGCTTTGGTCAGTGTTGCTCAAACAGTAGTTCGCCGTAATCAGAAGTGTCTGGACGCTGATGGTCACCACTCTGAGCACCTCTTGTAATTGCAGAAGTCAAACCTGACTTGTAGTCATCTTTTGTTACCAGTTATATGTTGTGTATTACAATTTTAATACAGTTTTTTTTCCCTTTCTTAGAATGTGTATATGTTATTTTGGCACCTTCTGTACGTATAAGCACTGGAAATTACGTGGAAATTACGGAGGGTTATTTTGTAGTCGTTACCTTCGGAGGTCCCAGTGGCCTAGGAATGAGGGTTAGAAGTTGACAGGGACTTTTGTATTGTTCAACCTTTGCACATGGAGAACAGAACAGAGTCATGTATGTTACATATTTTTTTCAATTGCATCTCAGCCTTTTGGCTAAGATCAACTATATATTTTTCATGTCAGGTGAAAAAGTTATATACAGTTAGCCCAAAGTTAAATATGGAGGCATGTCAGCATGTATACATTGTGACGGGCTTCTAGACAACTTCCCCTCTTCCCCCTACCCCACCCCCCGCATGGGAAGGAGATCCCCCAAGTCTAGTCATTTCTGCTTCATCTTTAGTTAATTACCATTTTACCCAGAACTTGAAGTCAGTAACTAATTGAATCATGTTTTAAACATTCATTTTTAAATTATTGATTTCTTCATTACAAAATCACCCATATAATTGCAAAAATATTTAAGTAGTATTTTTAGAAAGTAATAAACCCTCCATAATGTCTTCATCCAAAATAGAACAGTCTTAAATTGGCACTTAAAAAAGCCAGTCATAGCTCCACCTGAAGCAATCTTCATCAGGGTGCCTAAATCTGCATGTCCCCTCCTAGACCACACCCAGCTGACATGGGCGTGGCTTGGCCTGAGGTAGGCGGGGCCTAGTTCCAAAGACAACTCCTTGTCCTCCTCTCTGAAATGTGTATACCTTACTTTATTTTGAAAAAGGGTCTGTGCAGATGTAAGGTAAGGAGCTTGGGATAGGGAGATTACTGAAAGTGGGAGAGAACATGAAAGATATTTATGTCAGGTTTTGGCCAATAAAGAAGTGGCAGGAGACTAAAATTAGTGAAGAGATACATTTAATGGTGTGTTTGAGTGGCGGGAGGGCAGGCAAGTGTGCCGGAACACCTCCAAGCAGAATGAGAGGTGAGAATTCATTAAGCAGCACAAACAAAGGTGGCCTGAGGCCAGGGCTTTAGCAGGGGGAGGTTTTTCTTGGTTGTCCTTGGGTTTTCCACATCTTGCTCCCCAGGTCCGCTGCAATCGAGAGGTCCCGCCTGCAGCCTTCCAGTCATGCAAGGTCGCTCCAAGGTCACTCCGGATCTACATGCACCTGTAACCTTGGGCAATGGAAGAGGCAAAGGTCAATTGGCTGTAAAGCAAAACAAGTATAATAAATGGATTCTCTTCTTTTTTATCTTCTTTTCTTATGGACTAACTATTTATAGGGGACAGTTCTTTAACTTGAATACATTTAAGTTTATTGAATCTCCTTATAGAGGAAGTGACAGGTTAAACACAAAAGATTATCCTTATTAGCGAGAGGGAGACGGTCACAGACACAAGGAAGAGAAGGTCACCGGTGTGCCGCTGGAGGCAGAGATCGGAGTGGTGAGCAACACCGTGAGCGTCGTGCGTGCGGTGCACAAGCAAGGGTCTTCCTCTGGCCCCTGGAGGGGAGGTGGCCCTGCTGGTACCTTGATCTCAGGCTTTTGGCTTCCAGAATTGTGAGAGAATAAACTTCTGTTGTTTGAAGTCACCAAGTTTACGTAAAACTAGCACGATATCCCTGTACCCCTGCCACAGACAGCCGTTTCCGGATTACAGGCGAAAGAAATTTCAAAAAATAATCTGGTAACCAACATTGGATTGTCCAATTCTTATTGCCCTTCCAAACAAGGAAGGAAAAACTCCTGTCATCTATTATCATCATCAATGCATATAAAAAGGGTATTTAACATGAAAGTTACCTACAAAGAACAGTTGAATACATTTGAATTTATTTTACAACTCTCAGTAATATCCTTGTTTTCATTTGCAATGGTGCTGATGGAAACTTCATTGCAGGTGGGTTTTGTCTGTAGCTGGGAATTTGGGGCTCAATGGCTGTGTTAGTTTAAGTCACCACTGATGTGTTACTTACCTGCTTTCACCCCATTTCACCCGCTGTCCCAGCCAGCTCCTGAAGGAACTCGTCAGAAATCACCAACTCTTTCCTTTTCAGTTTTTTCTATGCATTAGATTTAAATAATGGGCACTGTAGTCAAGGAGTGTCACTACACACATTGGTCAGCAAGAAAACTGCTGAGTATCAACAAAACAATGTCCCAATTTTTTGAATGTGAAAAAATTATCTTCCTGTTACTATTTTTTAAAGGATGGCATTCATATGCTTTAAAGATTTGTTAGTGAAAAGAGAGAAACAACATTTAATAGCATCAGGAATTAAAAATGAAATGAAGAGAAATTTAAGAAGAAACAACATATCCGAAGTGGATAAAAAGTGAGATCACACAGGATTTTCTTTCCTGTGATTTTCTCCTGGCCTCATGGCCCTCTGTCCACAAACCCAGGGCGTTCATTGAGACAGAGATAAATATAGCTGGAAACAAAGAAATAATTTACATGTCTAAATGGATGTCATTCATAACAGCAACTATAAAATGCCTAAAAATCCTCTTAAGAAACTTGCACATTCTATAAAACTTGACCAAGGTACCTAATGGAGAAACCAATCCAGCCCAGTCCCTCCTGGTGTCGGCCACCCCAGAATCAAATAGCTCTGTTGCCCTGGGCCTCCTGGTCTGGAATTACTGTATTTTGCCGTGTATGATGCAAACTTTTTTGCCCAAATTTGTGAGGAAAAAATAAGCACGTGCATTATACATGGTTCGTACTAATTCCGTATCTATATAAATGTTTTTAATTCTGTTATTTATGCTTATGAGTTAAAAGTGTGACTCTAGAAATTAATGACAACATCCATATGTAAAATAATACCCAGGAATACAAGAATCATTTTTAATATAAAAAATTCTATACATAAAATTTCTTGTACTTTGTTCTTTTTGTTTTGTTTTGATTTTTGGTTATTTTTAAATTTACTGGGGTGACATTGATTAGTAAAAATTACATAGGTCCCAGGTGTACCATTCTACAGTGCATCTCCTGTGTGCTGTGGTATGTGTTCATCACCCAGAGTCAGTTCTCCTTCCATCACCATGTATTTGTGTCCCTGTCCCTTCTTCCCCACACCCTCTCTGCCTACCCTCAGGTAACTACTAAATTATTGGCTATGTCCATGAGTTTTGTTTCTTCATTGCATTCGATTCTATGTTACAATCAAACTAAATTTCTCCATCCCTTTCCCTTATTTTACCCACTCTCCCATCCTTCCTCCCACCTTAAAGAAGTCCCTCTAACATTCTTTGTGGTGCTGGTTTGGTGGTGATGCATTTCTTTAGCTTTTCCTTATCTGAGCAGCTCATTATCTGTCCTTTAATTTTGAATGCTAGCCTTGCTGGATACATTATTCTTGGTTGTAGATCCTTGGTTTTCATCACACTGAATATTTTCTGCCAATCCCCTCTGGCCTGTAAAGTTTCTGGTGAGAAATCAGCTGAGAGTCGAATGGGTGACCCTTTATAAGTTACTACTTTCATTTCTCTTGCTGTTTTTAGAATTTTCTCTTTTTCTTTAACTTTTGCCATTTTAATTATGATGTGTCTTGGTCTGTTCTTGTTTGAGATCATCTTGTTTGGGATTCTCAGTACATCCTGGACTTGTATGGCTATTTCCTGTACCAGGTTAGGAAAACTTTCAGTCATTATTTCTTCAAATAATGTCTTGATCCCTTGTTTTTCCTCTGTCCTTTCTGGCACACCTATGATTCTGATATTCTTCTGCTTAAAATTGTCCCAGAGGAATCTCAAACCATCCTCATTTTTCTGGGTTCTCATATCTATCTGTTCTAAGTGGGTGTTTTCTGCTGGTTTTTCTTGCAAACCACTTTTTGCGCTTCTATTTTATCTAGTTTGGTGACTTTTATTCCATTCTTCGTTTCGGTTAATGTAGTCATTATCTCTCCCTGGTCTTTTATAATGGTTTGTAAGTCTTTTCAATGCTTGCATCTCTCTGTTGAAATTATCATTCAGTTCCTTGAGCATTTTTATAATAGTTGCTTTGAACTCAGTTTCTGATGGGTCACCTGTCCCCATCTCTTTCTCTGGTTTCTCATTTTTGCAGCCTCTCTGGACTGTCCTAGCTATAATTTCTTTGGTGTTTGCTTCTGATACTGGGTGGGCAGAGGTGTGTGGGGGAGGGGCATTTGCAGCTTTGTTTTCTTCGTGCAGGGAGTTTGGGCATGATTGTGTCTTTCTGTTCTTGGTTTACCCCCTGCACAGATTTTGCCCTGAGCTTTAGGGGTCAGTCCTGTATGCTGGTCTTTCAGACTGTGCTGGCTGTGGGCTGAGAAATGTGCGAGCATGCAGCCCACTCTCTCCTTTTTCCCTGCATGAGCATTCGCACTGCGGCTCCTCACCCCACCCCATCCCCCACTTCCCCTCTTCTGGGAACTGGAGTGAAGTCCAGCTGCTGCGGTTTGCAAACCAGTCTGCACCTCCTGGGGCCAAAGTGAGGTGGGTGCGGTATCTCACTCCCTCCTGTGGGCCCCCTTTCCTCTGTCCCATGAACAGAGTGAGGCCCAGGGCACTCTCCCGCCGCTTTCTTCCTCCTCCCTCCCCCGGCGGTAGAGTTCCAAGTGGGGACCAAGGCGTGGCCACACCCCCATTATTCCACTTTTATTTCTCCTTTGTTTAACCCATAGGTACCTTAATGCTACGAGTGTGTTTCTTAGCTGTGATTGTGCAATGTGTAGAGGGCCCTTGGTTGAAGTATAGGTGTTTCCTTAGTTGTGATCCCCAGGGGAGTTTTCAGGAGGTCCCTCTCACGCTGCCATTTTGTTGTGTCTCCCCGAAACAGTGTCTTTCTGTGTGTCACCTTGTATTTATTCTTGTATTTTATAATTATGTGTTACATAAAATTCTTATACCATAATATGTTAAAAAAATAAATGCTAACATTTCTTTATAATATAAACGAAGTAAGTACCTAAATATAAACAAATAAAGTTTTGAAAAAAATTAAAACAAAATATTTTTTCCCCTTAAAGTTTGGGCCAAGAACATGAGTGTGCGTTATACACAGGAACACATTATACCGGGCAAAATACGTAATCTTATCATCTTGCTGGGAGGGATGAGGCTAAATTATTAGCTCCTGAATAACTCTAGGCTAGAAGTCTATTCTCACATGTGCTTCTGAGAATTATCCTAAAGGTAGATTCAAAACCAACCCTCAACCTTAAAGCTAAGTTCCCTGACAACTGTCCTCTCCTGTCCCTTTTCTACAAATGTGAGTACCTCTTCTTGTTGTGCCAGCAAACTGATATTCTAGGGGAAAAAATTGATAAGTGTTTGCTAAACTGCTCAAGTGAGACTGATATCTTAAACCACCATCTTCTGAGTCACGGTCAATGTTCTCCATGGCAACAGGCTTGTGTATTTTTCTACCACACATGACCCTTCAAAAATCCTCAGCTGATCTGAAATTACAAATTTGAACCCCTGTTTCTGAATCAAATATCAGAGCAATTATGAAAATTGTGATTTGAGAGAAGAGAATTTAGGATGAGGAGCTGGTTTCTGTCTGAGAATTTGCCTATTTGCTTTTTTTCACCATTGTCTTCAAAGACCAAGCTTGGGGATGTTTATAAATAAAGGACTAGAAAGAATTTGGGATCAACTCATCTAATGTCCTTATTTGTTTGTTTGTTTGTTTATTTATTTATTTATTGTAGATGAAAAAGCTGAAGTTCAGAGAGGTTTGTGAATCATCCACAGACACAGGGCAAGCTGGGTCTTCAGAATCGCAGACACGCCTTTGACACTGTACTATGAGGCCTGTCCGGAAAATATCCTGCCAGGTAATATGAAAACTAGAGGCACTTACGCTGGATTTTTTCTGGGCAACCCTCATATTCCTCTTCCATCTCTATTTCTCTGTCCTACGAAGTTAAAAGCAGAAAGTTCTAGAACAAGGAAAGAACCACTGACTCCAAAAGGCTTTACATTGTTGCATTTTTAAAAAATTATTAAATTGCCTTGTCATTGCATCTGCCTACCTCGTCTGTTACTGTAAGTTGCATTGTCATTGCATCTGCCTACCTCGTCTGTTACTGTAAGTTGCATTGTCATTGCATCTGCCTACCTCGTCTGTTACTGTAAGTTGCATTGTCATTGCATCTGCCTACCTCGTCTGTTCTGTAATTGCATTGTCATTGCATCTGCCTACCTCGTCTGTTCTGTAAGTTGCATTGTCATTGCATCTGCCTACCTCGTCTGTTCTGTAAGTTGCATTGTCATTGCATCTGCCTACCTCGTCTGGTACTGTAAGTTGCATTGTCATTGCATCTGCCTACCTCGTCTGTTACTGCAGCTGTCTGGTTACCTTGCTCCAGGTAGGCAAAAGCATCATTACAACTGCAGCGTCTAACGATTTCCCAGACCGCTCCTTGGTAAGCATGCATTGCCGGTTGGTCAAATGCCACCTGTGTTTGTTTTGGCAACAGTTGTCAACCAAAACCAGGTGAAGAGTGCCTTTGTTAAAAGCTTGGCTTACAGTCACCAATCTTGGTTGACATGTGGAAAAAATTCCAGGGAGAATTGCCCATTTGAGACTGAAACCAAGTTGGGCTTAAGTGTGTTCAGGGCCCCCATTTGGCAGTTTCATCTGTTTTTCTTTGAAGTTTATTTTTCTTTTTAATTCTTCAAACAAAAGGAACTGAACTTTGAGTTTGGGGCTTAGGATCTGGTGCACAGTTCCTTGTTCGACTTCTGATTTGTTGAGGGATTCACAGCCGTCCCTCCAGCCCGCCTTGGGTCGTTGTAGGCGCTGCAGCTGGACTCCTCAGGTTGGAGCTTTTCTGAGGAACCCAGGAGGGTAAAACATGAACTTTGAGCAGCCTTCTCTGTAGCTGGCTGCTCTTCGGCCCTTCTAGGTGCAAGTAAGAGAGCGGGCTGGGAAATTTTGCCTCCACTGTAATACTTTTTTGTTACATTAGACATACCTGGATATAACTGGTTCTGTGCAGTCACGTGGTCTCTCCCCTCCATCATTCTTGACCTTGCACACACAGAGCCTACAGTTTTCACCCAGTGCACGTCATAACGGAAGAGCGTTCGGACGTTCGGTTCAAACAGCATGCTGTTATTGAATTCTTAACAGTGGAGAAAGTTCCTCCAATTGAAATTCGCAGACACATGCTAGCCGTTTATTTATGGTGATCATATGCTGATGTGAGCACAGTAAGATGCTGAGTAAGGGGGTTCATCTGTGATGAAGAGGTGAAGTCCATGGTGAAGAAATGGTTTCAAAAACAAAACGCTGGGGGTGGGAGAGGAGGGGTGAAGGTAAATATAAGGTGATGGAAAGAGAAGTCACATTAGGTGGTGAACTTATTATACATCAAGTTGACAATGCACTGTAGGATTGTATGCCTGAAACCTATGTAATCCTTGCTAACAGATGTCACCCCAATAAGTCTAATAATAAAAATGAATTAAAAAAAGAAACAAAAAATAAACTGAAAACATGCAAAAAAAAAAAAAAACGCCGATTTTTTAAGGACGGATTTCAAAAACTAGTGCAGCGTTGGTGGAAGTGTATTGAAGTGTGCGATGGTTTTGCAGAAAGGTAATTATGCAGCTTTAAAAATAAATGATGTAGGTATGTTTCTTTTTTTTATTAAAATATCTGTTCCTGTTCATTTTCTATTTAACTGGAGGCAAAATTTATCAACCTGCCCTGATCCATACTTGGGAAGATGACATAGTTAAGGTTCATGATCTCATAATGCAGAAGGCGCTTTGCAGCAAGACGTACTGCAGACCGGCGTTCCTTCTGCCTTCACGTCACCCAGGCTGAGCTCAGTGCCGGGCCCTTCCCGAGAGTCTGTGCTTTGCTTTCAGCCAGCTGGCCAGCACCGCTGCCAATTCTCGATAGCCCACAGCGCGGCTGTAAGGCCTGCTCCAAGGTCACCCGTGTGCAGTTTATGCTCGAGCACTCGGCTGGCCTTGGGGCAGCAGCACCTATCTGTCAGGTCACTTAGTGACCATGAACTTACCCAAAATTTTACTATTAACCTCAGTCCAGTGGTTCCCAACCTTTTTCCACTTGTGTACCCCTTTTAAACCCAGGTCTGTAAGTTGTACCCTTTGCTTTTAAAACAGCTGTTTCTAAATGCTGACACTTTTGTTCAGTGTCTACCTTAAAGTAAAATAGTGGAAATGAGGTAATAAGTTAGGAAAGAAAAATTGCTACACTGAAAGTACAAACCACAGATTTAATTTTACAATGTTCGTAACAGTTAAATATTGATAATGATGATCGAGTATTTAAACATTAAATAAAACAATTACTTGAAAAGAATCATGATTGAAAACAATGCACTTTTACTCAGGCAATAACTAAACTGATTGAACAGTCTGGCTACAGGTGTATTTATACATTTGGGGAAGTTCTAGAAACGACACAAATGGATTGTTCTGAAACTGTGTGTAATGACTGGTAGAAGAGCGGTCTGGGGGAGGGGCTCATAGCCACGCCCTCGCCAGTCATCACTTACTGATGTATCTAACTTTGAAGTGTCTCCATTAACAGTGATTCAAACTTAACATTTATTGTTCCATAACTAACGTTTTGCATTTTCTTATTTGACTTGTTTTTTCGCCATTACTGAGGATTTGTTGCATGGCCCAGCAAGTACCCCCAGGGGTATGCATACCACCACTTGAGAACCGATGCAGTCCATTAACTAATGGTGTGTTTCGACTTCAGTTATTGTACCTCAGTGGCTATTCCGGAAACACACTCCCTGAATGTCCCTCCTGAGTGAATAACTAACTAGAGCAACCTTCAGTGGCCAGGGTCCACACGCGGCGACTCACGCTGAAACTGAACTTCCTGGAGGAACTTTTCTCCCAACTAAAACTGAATGGCGAATTTTCTCGAGAGTGTATTTTCTCTATGGGCAAATATCAGGTTGCCAGGATGCCACTAAGCACTCTAACAGCTCAGGTCCCTTCCACGCTGAGCCAGAAGTTATTCTCCTGTCTCTGTGGCATTGGTAAGTGACCGATTTTACTGCCCCACTTCTGAGATGGGCAAAGTACTCTCCAGATACACGAAGTCATCCAATCCACACCACGAGTCCCACATCAAATAACAAAGAGCCTTGTTCTTATGAAGGAGAGCTCCAGAAACAAACAAGACGTGGGGCGATGGGGCCCGAGGAGCGAGCCCGAGGTGAGGTGGGCATCAGGTTGCAGACATCCACTTGAAATCCCCTCGCCTTTTTATACCTTTTTGTCCTTTCCTTTCTATAAAGATCTGTTTCTCTGCTGGGGACAGGGCCTTTTATATTTCCTGATGATGTGAAGTGATTTGCATGGAAAGGCCTGCGCCGTGTGGCTGTGGAGGACACTGAGGCGGTGGGGCTTTAATCATTTCCCAGGTGCGGTGCTGACACCTCAGACACCATGCCCATCTGCGTCATGTTTCCATTCTGGGTCTTGTGACCCAGATAAGCCCTCCGCAGTACAGTTCCACGGGCAGTCACAGACTTTGGGGCTCACATCACACTGACGTGGCGCAGGCATCTGGCCACCCAGCGGTGACATGGCTCTGGGCTGGCTCCCTGTCCTCCTCGCTGTCTGTCAGCAGTAAGCCAGCGTCTGTCGGAGTGGCCAGACACGTAACTTGCCCAGGAATGAAGACAAACCCTGCTCTCAGGATAAGTCTTTCTAAACAAGAGAAAACAGAGCTTCCTCTTGGCCAGGGGAAGCCTGTTAGGGTGAGATGCTTTCTTTGTCCTTTTGCTTTTCCCCAGTTGTTTACTTGAAGGACAAGTTAATTTCACTGAGCACTGGGAACTGAGGAAGTGCAGAATGAGGCGGAGTCCAGAGCAGAGAGCCTCAAGGAGACAACTGTCTACAGGGGGAGTTACAGACACTAGTTCTCAAGCAAGACAGAAAGATCCAGGCTGGGGGCTGCTGGAGTTTCAAAGCAGAGTCGTGACTTCTAACTGGGAGAGTTTGGGGGGTGGAGAGAGGTGGCCGCTCAGTGGGGGGTGGAAGTGTGTCAGGGGGCAAGGTGTGAAAGCCTGGATAGGGGAGCGGGAGGGGAACAGAAAAGAGGGGTCCAAGTCCACATCGGTACACAGGGGTTCCTCTCCTCGGCCGGCAGCACAGTCTATGAAGGTGACAGTGATCCCAGCCCATCGTCTGCAGCACAGGCATCACCTTGTTTTCCATCCTGACACAGTCGATGGAGTTAGAGTCTACTCTTCCTTCCCAGAAACCTCTGGGAAGTTCCCATACCTGCGTCTGTAAAGAGATTTCAGTGAAATTAAAGCGGTTTCGCTCGGGTGACCGTTCTTTGCTCCGCTCTCCGTGCTGTTGTAA
Source organism: Lyroderma lyra (assembly GCA_004026885.1). Taxonomy (NCBI): domain Eukaryota; kingdom Metazoa; phylum Chordata; class Mammalia; order Chiroptera; family Megadermatidae; genus Lyroderma; species Lyroderma lyra. The sequence goes on from PVJL010002939.1 coordinate 169,507, forward strand.
GAGCCGGCGTGTAGCAAACTGCGGTAGCCATTGTCAGAGCTCCGCCTGGGTGGCAGGGTGAGGACACAGAGCCATCAGCCCGGCGGGGCCCGGAGGTACAGTCGTCCTCACCTGCTTCTTTGTAAAGGTCGATCTCGGGGGAGCACTTGTCCCTGGCAGGAGGTAAGAGCTGGCACCAACACCGCCTGCACACCCTGAAGTCCTGAGTCTCAAAGACCAAGGAAGGTCATAAAGCAGGCATCTCCACTCTGCGGCCCAGGACGGCTTTGAATGCAGCCCAACACAACTCTTAAAACGTTATGAGATTTTTTTGCTACCCCTTTTTATTATTATTATTATCTCATCAGCTGTTGTTAGTGTTCGTGTATTTTATGTGTGGTCCAAGACTGTTTATTCTTCTTCCAGTGCGGGCCAGGGAAGTCCAAAGGTTGGACACCACTGTTATAAGCCATAGGGAGTATGCAGCAGGCTTTGGGACAGGAAAAAGGTCAGGGACAACTTTCCAATCTGAAATGAGAAAGGTATTTTTGAGGGTAAAAATGTCAGTGATGGTAGGTAAATTTTTAAATACTTGTCTTTTTAAGAAAATGCATACCCACCTGAGAAGGCTAGCCCCGTTGCTTAAAGCACTGTTATTGTTTGACATAAGGAGTATAAATGGACTGAAATTCACTCCCATGAGCATTGCTGGCACCGTAGTATCAATATTGGTCCATAGCCATGAGGAGAAGCAATCTTCAATTGGACTGGCTGTTTAGGAGTATTTGCTCTTCAACTTCCTCTGGTCCAGGAAAAGCCTGTCATATGGTGTCCACTCTTCAGCCCCACCAGCACTTGGGTTCATATTTCTCCCAGGATCCTTTGCTGTTGAGTGTGATTCTGGCTGTACTTTCTCCATAAAGTCAGCCACAGATGAAGAGGCAGTGTCTCCAGAACTACTGTTTGTTAAGTGAACTTGGTCCCAAGTTATATGTATTCAACCTCAAAACATCACAGCAGCATAAGGCTGTAAAGGTATCCTCAGAATCATTCACTCCATCCTCCTGATTGATGGACAATTGTGTACTCCATGAGAAATCGCACCCTCTAACGTGGGATTGCATTTGCTCTTGGTTTAGCCTAGAATTTCTTCCTAATGTTTCTACGAATTTTCTCGGCTGTGGTGAATCCCATAATTCCTTGTCCTATACTTAGACATGAGTGGAGACCCACTACCGTGTAATTAACATTAGAGCTATGAAGCTGAAGTCCAGCTCTGAAAAAGACAGCATCTACCTCTGTTGTGGAGTCAGGGACCCTCTTCCTTGGCTACCATGTTACAGTGTGTGGATTGTCACAAAAGAGTCCAGTTCAAAAGCATGTGTATGAATTTGCGCAAGTCCATTACTGTGTGCAATAAGCCAACTCCAACCAATCAGCAAGTTAATAATCAAAATGGTAAGTTTCATTATCAACAATACCATTTGTTTGTGGAAATTATTACATATGCTTTTAAATATTTTCTTCTCTAGTTTAAATATAAGAAAGACATTTTCAGCCTTTCTGGTTAGAATTAATTTTTAATTTATTTAGTCAGTCTTTGTCTCTTACCTGATCTGCCCTTAAGTAGTTTCCTAAGATCCATAAGGACTAAGGTCGAACCTGTTTGGGGGACTCGCCAATGCTGAGTATGGTGTCGAGACAATTTCTTGGTCTCCCTAGTGATGACCATTCCGAGTCTCACATTAGGTAGAAAGATTGAACAAGAAATGGATATGCCATATTTGTATCTAAGAGGCACCCTCATGTGTAAAAGTCCAGATGCTGTTACATTAGAATTTCTTAGACAATTTAAGAATTTGTGAGACCTCGGTATCGAATGCTGTAATTGGAAAGAGGACTGGCCATGAAATCCTGAGACCTGTGGTGGTCCTATTGTGTTCCTAGATCTCATTGCTACTTTTCTGTTTTGTTTCGAATCTCACTTCCTAGACCAGGCATGTCCAACCTACGGCCAGGAAGCCTTTGAATGTTGCCCAACACAAATTCTTAAAACATTATGAGATTATTTTTGCTACTTTTTTTAGTTCATCAACTGTGGTTAGTGTTAGTGTATTTTATGTGTGGTCCAATCCAATTCTTCTTCCAATGTGGCCCAGGGAAGCCAAAAGTTTGGACACCGCTGTCCTAGACAGAAAGATGATTTGTTTTTCAACGTACAGTTAAATAAGACCTTCCAAAATCATACCAATAGTGTCCAATTCAACAAATACGTGGAAGTGAAACAAATTTTCTAAGTAGATTCCATTCTACTTCAGTTCTTCCCTTCGGGGATGAGAATAGTCTTAAGATTTAGGAACCCACATATGCAGTGATTTGCTGAACCTGAACACCACCCGGGAGCTATAAACGGGAGTTCCCAGCCTCAGCATTCCATGTGCCAATTGGCAAACAGACCTCTTTCAGTGGCTAAGGCATACCTCCCTGCTGTTTTCAATTACTCCATGCGTGATAAATGCAGTGGAAGCTACTTGGGTAGTTTCTATACACTCCACGAAGGGCAGGAAGAAATCTTCAGGCATCACCCCACTGTGGGGAGACTTTCAAAGGCATCTGTCATGCTGCAGGAGATGGACCTCGGAGGATTTTTCGTGTTAATAAAGATGTCTTACAAGAGGATTTGCACTTAGGGCCCCTGAGTTTCTTCAGAGTGGCTTCTATTTTTGGTTTTTCACTCTTTGTTACAACCAAGAAGACATACATCAACAATCTCTGATGGGAAATTTATGTTTCCTAAAGCTTCTGCGCCCTTCAAGGAACGTAGTTTAAAGGCTTGTTAGAAGTGTTTGTCAAGGTTGTTTGTTTTGACTCCTTGAGTCTTAAATAACATGACAAAATATTTGTGTTGCCCCTTCTGAGAAGGGGCTGCCAAGTAGATAAAAAGTAAAAGAAAAACTGAATTAAATAAGAAAGATATTGGTGTTCTTCAGCTTACTCTAGCTTTCTTTGCTAGATTCTAGAAACTTCTATGGGAGGATACATATTCAACCTCATGCCTATAGCATTGCACTTTATTTATGTTTATAGCAAGTATATTATATGCATGTGTGTGCACACACATGCATCCAAAAGGCCATCTGTTAGAAAGCCTTTTCTTCTCTCCTCCATCAAGTGGGAATGACAGGCTGGGTCCTCCCTCTACCCAGAGGAGCAGGGCCTGACCTGTGACACCTCATGAGTCTAAAAACAGCAAATACAAGATGAGGTTCCTCCCTTATAATCACAGAACTCCAGAGTTGGAAAGATACTTAGAGATCACATAAGGTAACCCTCTTGTTTTTCTTATAAATCAGGAGCTGGACTGAGGGAGGGGAAGTCACTTGTCCAAGGGTAACTCTGAGGATTGGCTGAGTAAAAGCTAAGGGTCAAAACTCCTCGCCCTCAGACTGGATGCTTCCTACTCCCTGCAGACCACTGCTTGTTTGGCATGCAAGAGTAGCATGAGAACCAGAGTCTTCTGCCCTTGGCCTCTAGGAAGCAAGATTGCTCCATGGGGAGGATAAGTAGAATTGTCATGGATGAATGCTTAAAAAATGGTAACCCTACTAATAGCTAAAACAGTACCGAATATTTAGAATACGTATATTACACACTGGGCCTATCACATGAATTATCTAATTTAATTTTTATAACAATTCCATTAAATAATTCCATTATTATTCCACTCGCAGCTGAGGAAAATGAGACTCTCAGAGATGAAATGTCTCAGCTTACACCCTGAGACGGTGGTAGTACAGGCATTTGAGTCATGATCATCTAGCTCCAAAATGAGTCTCTTCCTAATTCTTACGCTCATGAGATGGACAGAAAGGAGACAGGTGAGAATTCAGCTAGGAGAAACAGTGCATGCAGAAACAGGATAGGAGAGCAAACTTCGCCTGAGGCACTAGGAGTCTTCCGTGAGCCCACAGCTCAGGTGTACGTAGTGACTCAAGTGGTGGGTGAGATACCATGAAGAGCAAGGGAGTCAGAGCAGGAGGACTCAACAGACAGCATGCTTGGGAGTTAGATTTGCTCTCAGGCAGGAGCACTGGGGTAAAGAGAAAAGGACCAAGTCAAAAATTAAGGAATAAAAAAAAGAAAGAGGACCTAGTGATTTCCTGTCCGTCAACCTAAACTGGTATCTCAAGCGACATGATGGAGTTCATATCTCCCTTGTACACACTGAAATTTTTCACAGAAAGAAAAAAAGATACCACAGTAAAAAAAAAATCAGTAAAGATATGTGACTAACAATAGCAAATATACAGAAATAATTTCTCAGTTTCTTTCTTAGTTTTAATGTCGGGCATATTATTCTACTTCAAGTTTAACAAATCTTATTAGAACAAACATGTTTTCTTCAATTAAAGTCATGTTTCATTTTAACATTGATTAGATTGTGAGGGAGGGATTGTCTAAATAGAAAACCTAACGAGGCAGATACAGTTAATAAGCTTCTATACCTTGGAGCACAGATGTTGTACCCTCCAAGAGATATTTTATTCCAACAGGGAGACAGCATTTTTCATATTTTTCTTGATTATATTCTTTGCAAGATGAACATGAGCAATTGAAAGGGAAGTTGCAATTAGCACATTGAGTTGCAATTAGCAAATTTATTATTTATGAGATGGAAATAAACTCTTATCTATATAACCAAAGTCATTAAGACTCACATTAAACTTTTCACATCTTCTATGGACACAATTCTGTAACAAGTAAATTATCCCTCCCACCCCCCATGCTACACACACACACACACACACACACACACACACACACACACGGCACATTCAGGTCTGAAATCTGGGTTTATTATCCAGGAGTATATGGCAAGATCCTGAGCCCAGACCTCCCTGCACCCTAGCAGTACCGTCCAAAAACCTGCCTGCAGGAAACAATGTGCAGAAGCAGTGCTCACAAGTTCCTGTGGAGGTGGCACTGATGACCGGAAACTGGAACACACACCGCTGACCCCATGCTCAGCAGCCACCCTCTCTTTGGCGCGTGCCTCTCCCATCCTGCACCCTTCCCACTGTGTTCTGTGACTTCCAGTTCTGTGTGTCACCCTCCGTGTTGTGAATTGCTCCCTCCCAGATTCGCAGGACTGTGAGCAGCGCTTGGGCCAGAGGCCAGGTTATGGAGAGAAAATGGGTTCAGCAAGGCTGCCTGTGTACTTGGAATCCGGAGTTCAAGGGTCTTGCAAGGCTGCCTGGAACTTGAACAAGGACACTACTCAGAATGTGGTTTCTGGCTGGCTAAGGGGAAGGAGGAAAACAGCACTGCCTGCGAGGCAGAGGAATCATAAACAGGACGAAAGGATTGGGGGTTGGCAACACTGTTTTGCAATTAAGAAGTTACACCCACTGTTGTTCTGGGGATATAAAATAACCCGCTGCTGACTTACAGGGTCTCTGTGTCTCCATCAGAGCACAGGAAACCACCCGGTCCCAGCTTTGCTACGTCTGTGTGTGTGTCTGTGTTTTTCTTAATTCGCCGTCACCTCCCCTCTGGTTCCGTTCTCCCTGTGCTGGCCGTGGGGCACGGGACGAACCCAACTACCTGCCCTCTGCGCCGCCCCCTGGGTGCTGCTGGAGCTCATCAGGCAGCACCCCGCTCCTCAGGAGGCATCCTGCTCGTCAGGCAGCACGGCTGGCATGCATAGTCCAGTCTTAGCCATCCACTGAAGTGTCAGCTGCACACCTGCAGCCACTGGGTTTTGTGTCCC